>CM022672.1:28353471-28370971 GCA_012295275.1 Chrysomallon squamiferum | reverse complement strand
TTCTTTGTTATGTTTTGTCGATTTCGTCATTAGTCTATTGTGACAGAGATTTTTTCATTTTTTTTCTTCATTTTTTGAATAAATAATGTACATTTACAGACATTCAGAAATATTCAGTGGGCAAATAAGTAGATTATGAAATTATTTTATATACCAACAATATTTTCTTTTTAATAGTAATTTTAACAAATAATAAAAGTAATATATATTTTTTTATAGAACGTAATAATTAATATGTTAGGTGTATTATGTGTTATTTATATTTTATGATTTATTTCTTTGTTTATTTTTCCTTCTGATTTACAGACCCATCAACATACTTTTGGATTTTTTTTCATGTTAATTATCATGAATATTTTTTAATAATTAAAAAAAAAATAATAATAATAATAAAAAAAAAAAAAAAAAATTATAAAATAAATGAATGAATGAATAAATAAATAAATAAATAAATAAATAAAAAAATAAATAAATATAAAAAAAATAAAATAAATAATAATAATAAATAATAATAATAAAAAAGATGTAATAATAATAAATAAATAATAAGAAAAATAAACAAGAAAATATTTTATTCTTTAAAGTTCAAGTAATTAATACAGCTTATATTTCTGTTTAATTTAATAATAATTTTTTTTTTTAAAAAAGAAGATAATTATAACCTATAGACTAAATCTAAGACTAAAGCATTCGTTTTAGATTTCTGTGAATAATATACTTTGTAACAAAAACATTGTAATTTAAAATATTTGTATATTTTCAATTGTTTTTATATATTTTATATTATTAAGGATTTATATGATATAACTAATGTTATACTTTATTAAATGCTGAAATAAAACCAATCTTATCATTTCTGAAACGACTTTTATCTAAACTGTCTCTAATTATACTTTTTAGCGCAGATAAAAATAATTCACCAATAAAGAGTGGAATTAACCTTTGAATAATCAGTGAATAGAATAAAATTAGCTTTACAAATAAAATGAAAACGAAACTCTTAGTGAATGGGTCATAATAAACCCCTCGAAGCAGACAATGAACCCTCGGATAACTAACTACACGAGCCTTTTTACAGCCAGGGCGTCGGCGTTGATAGTTTTTACTGCCGATAATGATTGGGATCTGCCAGTGTTGTATGTAACAGTTCTCTCATCATTAATATTCCATTATTGACATAACTCGCCCAAACAATGCTGGCACGCATTATCCGTCCACCTGCAGTAATCTTTATTCAATGAAAAACGAAAACCCCGCACGAGAATCTATCTCCTCCTGCCTGACAAGTCATATTTACTTTAATCCGCTCGTTCTTTTTGGTTCAGGGCAACATTCCAGCTACATGGGAGTAGGACATTGTCAAACTCAGCACGTCAAACAATGAAACATTAAATTTATCATGATTCTTCGTGTAGTGACATAGCTATTCCTTAGCCTCCCGTTCAACAACACATAGATATGATATGATGTGCATTTTGATAAATGACAAGATACAGGATCAAATTCCTACAAGTAAATCTCCATACAGATTAAAACTTGACTCTGTCGGCATGACAAAATCACTTTTTATTTCTTCTTAAGTTAGTATAAATCTTTGTACCTTTATGTTTCAGAAATCATAATCAACAAGTTTTTGTTTTTATTACTAATATATTTGTCAATACTGTTTGTTTGTCTTTTTGTTTTTGGTCTTTTTTTTTGTGTGTCTTTGTTAACGTTGTTCTTGTTATTAATAACGTCGTCGTTGTCGTTGTTATTACTGACGTTGCTGTTGTTTTTGCTTTTTAAAAATATGATTGGTTTGTTGGTGTTTTCATTATTGATGTTGATGATCAAAATGATAATATGGTAGATAATGATGATGTGGGCAAAACGTAGATAATTTATATTTTATATGATCCCAATATCAAAAATATGAATATATCATTTTTAATCTGAAGTATTAATATAAATGAGAATCGCAGTTTAAAATCTTCGCAGTTTTTTTTCGACACTTTATTAATTATATGAATCAGCGGTATCATATCACGCTTCGTGTTTATAATCTAAAATGAAATTACCAAAATCCGAAAGAGGTTCCTATTTACAGATAACTGGTGATAAAATAAAGAAAGAAGAGAAAGGGAAAATATCATATTAATATCTATTATTAGTTATTATATTTAAATAAGAGAGGAAATAATTTTAAAAAAAAAAGATGTTTTTGTCAAGATCCTGTTAAACAGTTCAGTATGAAAATTAAGAATCCCGTATCGTATTATTCTGAAATCCACATTCTTAATAAGCTGGCATGGCTAGTCATACTCTGTGTTTTTCTTAGACCGAAGTCTTCACAGCTGTTCTGTATTGTCAGAACGTTCGACATATTGATGCTGGCGGTTATTAATTGTCGATTGACAAACGTGCACTGTCATCGCGAATCAAGATCAGTAGCCTGAAGAAGACTCTTGCTGGAATCCAGAAATTAATAAAGGAAGAATCGCGTCACAAGAAAAAAAAAAAAAAAAAAAATCTTTATTACATGTACTAAACGCGGATATCCTATAGTTTGACCAAATATATTTTACTTTATTTCTTTCTTTTCTTTCTGTTCTTTTCTTTTTCAATGAAAATAATTTCATTTTAAAATTACATTGTTATATCCAGTGCGATGACGATGTTGTCCTTCAAATCATTCGATCCACTTTAGATGTTTGCTGGAAAACCTTCTACTGTTTAATGCTGTAAAGGTTTAGAAATGCGTGGAACTTTTTATACATTTAATTTTCAGTTTCAAGAAATGGAAATGACATTTTATGTGTCTAGCTCAGTGGTTTAAGAAAATGCAAAATGAAGATGAGCTGGAATTAAATAAATTAAATTTATTAGTTATTTCCTTAAGGTAATAAACAATAGTGTCTCATTTAATAATCTTCACTGTTATAGCTAACGAAACCTTAAAAACTGGATTCTGAAATCGAGACTAGAAATAATAATTGAATTTCATTCACTTTATTCTCATAAAAAAGAAGATTTATATGGCAACACGGGTAAATGGATTTCCGAGGCAACTTTTCTCACCGTGGACAGTCGAATCTGATCCTTGCCATCAAATGACGTCTTCACATTTCAAACAGCTTTTATTAAAAACTGAGAAAAGGTATCAGGGCAAATTCGCATTATTAAAGCAACATAGTCAATGTGACAAATTATTGATTTTAAAAAAATGAGAAAAAAGGAATAAAAGAAAATGTTGTTTGCTGTGAAAAGCAGTGAAAACCGCAGTCGTATTAGATTGAAAAAGCGACAAACCCGTACACATCATTTCACAAATATCTCATAAAGAAGTCGATCCAGACAATGTTTAATATGTCCGTTTTACTGTGAAGCTGACCACACTATCTTATAACGTAACTTTGTATTTTCATCTTACAGTCTGAAAACTTTTAAAAAAATTACTTTTTAATGTGATGACAAAAAACATAGATTATCTCAAATACAGATGGGCTAACACAAATTAGATACTTAAAACTAGTTTGTTTTGTGGTGACGCTGTATTTATTTTGTCCTGTGTTTTGTGTGTGTGTGTTTCTGTTTTCATAACTAAACGCCTGCTATAGTATTCTCACATAGTATGAATATGAGATAAATAACATTTCTGTATTTTTATTTGTATTAGTATTTGAGATGATTAATTTTTTATTTTTCTCGTCGAATGCATAATTTAAATAATTAATAAATTTTAATAGTTTATAATTATATGAGAGAGAGAGAGAGAGAGAGAGAGAGAGAGAGAGAGAGAGAGAGAGAGAGAGAGAGAGAGAGAGAGAGAGAGAGAGAGAGAGAGAGAGAGAGAGGATATCTAATTTGCACACACTAAACAAAAAAGAAAATAAAAAAATAAAAAAATGATGCACACGCTAAATGATATTACAACTTTTAACACTAATCTACGGAATTTCCAGTTATCATCAGCTAACAAAGAATCTCATCAAATGCGATTAAACAAATCCTGTTACGTTTTTCGACCTGTCTTTTAACGTGTCTCGTCAAACTGATCAAACTACCTCTAAACCCCGTAGCGATGCAAAACTTAAGAGATTATTTACTAAATCACAGTGAAAATGTTCACCACGACACGAGAAGATCATAAATCGTCACACACGAGCTCGATCCGTCTGTCGTGTAAAGTTTGACTATGTCCCCCAGATCTGACTTTCAGATAAGTGAGCTGGGACATCAAAGGCGGTTTACAAGAAGGCTAAGTACTCTTCTGTAGACGAGACACTAAAACCTGTCTTTTAAACAACAATGTTTTAGTGTCATTCACTGTCGAAAAAGTTTTGTTTTTTTGTTTAGATGTCCTGTCGTCATTCGTGTAGATTATTATGTCATGCTGAAGATATGGGGTAAATCTGAGTGTTAGTCTGTGTAATTTTAAATTAACATTTAAAAGTTTTTAACTGGTATCAAATAGACTAAATATGCATTTCACAATAAAATATTAAACTGTACTTGGAGTTCAAAACTTTGTGTGGAAAATGATTAAGCTTTCTGATAACATTAGTAAGGTAGATGAAACCCATGCTCTGGAATCTGCATGATAACGTGTATGTGTGTTTGTATGGGGGTCTATATATATATATCCGTCTATCTATCTTTTATATATATATATATATATATGAAGGGTGTACATATACCCCAATAGTCTGCCGAGTTCATCAGTGGACGAGTTAAAAAAAAGAGACATTCTAATTATAAGAATCTTTCGTGGGGACATTCCACCGCCTCTCCTAGCAACTCAGGCCATATTGGTAGTAGTAGTTGTTGTTGTGGTATAGTGATAGTATTAGTAGCAGTAACAGTATTAGCAACTGATAGCAGTTGGAATAAGTTCAATTACCGTAAATTAATATGTTCATTTTTTGTAGATCTTTCCAAATTTGGAAAAGAAAACAGTACTGAAGTTCAATAAAACATATAAATTGAAGATAAATGAATTTTTCAATAGACTATGAAATATTGTTTTATATTTCTCATGAAAAATATACCCTTTTTTAATGTCAGTATTATCTAATCCTTTGACTGAAGCCAACTAGTTTACGAAACAAAAAGAGAAAAAGTTAAAAAGCAGCGTGAAAGCCACATTTACCAAATTTTACATCTTTGTTTGGCACGCGTAATCATAATTGTCGGGTAGCAAAGTGTCTAGTGCGATTACTGGAGATTAGTCAAGCTGATGGGTTATTTGGTTTGTTTTCTCCATTGGCCCAATTGGTGCGTTCAGAAAAATCTGGAGGAAGTTAATGTATGTAACAATGGGAAGATTAACTATCACATACATTTTGCATTTCGCTTTTACCGCGTAGCTTGTGCACTTTGAAAAGAAGATGTAGCGCAAACTGTCTGATTGAATAACAGTCGACTCTGCCTCAAAGATCGACAAGACCGGCTCTGTTAATCCTTTCCGCTTGTTACCAGTCACAACACGGCCATCGACAATAGACCAATATCACTCTGTCCTAATTATGCAAATGTTTGAGAGTCGTATAAAAGACCAATTAATGAAAGCCTTCAGCAGCCTCTTCTTTAGGAAGATAACGAGAAAATAGAATGTATGGAAATCAGTGCTTGAACGTTACAGGGTATTAGTATTCTCAACATGAAATATCAACCTGACAATAATATGTGAGGCAAATGTTACATAACTATAAATTGAGAGAGAGAGAGAGAGAGAGAGAGAGAGAGAGAGAGAGAGAGAGAGAGAGAGAGAGAGAGAGAGTTAATTATATATACTTTCTTTTTGTTTATTGCTTGTTTTACGTGATATTTTGTACATAAACTAGAAAAGTAAAGAAATAATCTCAACTTTTAGTTACATTATATATATATATATATATAAATTTATTTATTTGTAAACAAACACAAGAACACACACATACATACATATTCCATAAATGGTCTTTAAGAAAAAAATCTGGATTTAGAAAAAGAGGAAAGTTATAGTAATAAGGCAGATTTCCAATCTTACGTTGTATTAACAAAACATGCGGCTGGCGTCTTAATGATGTTTATGTAGATCAATTGAAAACCTGTTACCGTGAACAAAAATACAGAATATAGTAACATATTTCCTTACACATGTTTCTAACGAGCTTTAATGCAAATTCAATACCACAAAAGAAGAATATATTGTGCATTTTACTTTGATTCTTACACTTCGAAGTATTTTGAAAGATATCCTTACAGTTCAGTCTCTCTCTCTCTCTCTCTCTCTCTCTCTCTCTCTCTCTCTCTCTCTCTCTCTCTCTCTCTCTCTCTCTCTCTCTCTCTCTCTATATAAACACAGATGATATAAAACCAGATGAACTAGTAACGAAATAAGCATAAAAATTAACAGAGATACACGTGAGAAAAAAAAAATCAGGTTTTTCTGAATCTGTTTCAGATACGTCACCAAAACTGATTTATTTACAAATCAAATACATCGTATCAAAACTTTCTTTACAGAGATGTATATACACAGAAACAGAAAATAAAACTTGCTTGTAAAAATTGTCATAACAGGAAAAGAATGTTTTGAGAGACAAACTATAATTTAATGTTTTGATTTAATGCACTTTCTAATTAAGATCCGGTTTCCACACTCGATCAGTTTGAAAGCATAACTGTTTTGATCGTGCGCGCTGCTTTCTTTGAACGCAAACCGTATTGGTTCTGTTTTCACTGTTTCTTAAAGCAATTAATCGTCAAACAAAATCATTCTGCAGAGATGTGAGGGTCGCAAGCCCAGTTCTTTGGATGAACACGCACTGATTTGCATAAAATACCAAATTTATCATTCTGCAAGTCGTCTGCATTCCACAAACTCTGGGCTGAGACCATTGTTGCCACGCACCTGCAGTCAATTCTCCATTCTTCCGAACAATTAACTTTTTCAGACGTTTGCCCATTCTGACATCGACCCAGGAACAGTTAAATCTGCATTTGTAAAGCCGAGTGAAGATAAAATATGAACGGAGAACAATATAACTCAGAGATATTAGTGAAAAGGCAGCAGACAATGCTTAGCAACATTATACTATATTAAGTGTTCTCTTTGCTTATTTTTATGGAGACTAACTAAGCACATGGATTCCAGCGGAAAGCCGTGAAAATGCTAAATTCTGTTTTGTTCACGAAATAATGGTCAGGAAACTGAAAACTTAATTCTGTAGAATATGTTACCAGGACGAGTTGTAATAGCCTGGCACACACATTTTTAAGACTCAGATGTAAACACTATAATATAAAATAAAATAAAATTAACCACTGTACTTGATGCTGAACCACTGATAATTTCTATACAGATAATAAAGAATAAACTGTATTTGTTAAGTTGGTCTCAGTGATATCTTTAAAAATGATGTGTATCCCACTTTAGTATCTACGTTATTTATATACAACCTCTTTGCTGCCAAATACCACGTGGTAAACACATAACTAGCAAATGTATCTCTCATATTTATATTAAAGTAGCATTAGAAAATTTTCAATCAGCCTGTGTTTATAAACCATTTGGTTTCTTGTAAAAATTTGCTTTTGAACTGAGGTGAAGAATAAAATAAATCAAGCTAACTGAAAAATATGCTACGACGGGCATACTTTACAATAGTGTACTGTATTTAGGATAGACTGTATTCCAGTGACTATAAACAGGGAGTATAGTACAACTCAAAATTGCCGATGTTATTTTTCACCGAAAATCCCCTTTGAGCTGTTTACTCTGTGCATTTGCGGAATGAAAATGCTTATTCTGAATTACCTACAGAAAACAGCTTTTGAATATTAACAAATATTTTTTCTCGGGTATTTAAGATTTTCAAAGGGGATGTCACAGAAAGTAGTTACCTTTGAAGTCCAGTTTGAGTTACCTTTCAAAGAGGAAACGCAAACGTCAATATTATGTTTTTACATTGGTGTATTTCACTGCAAACAAACAGGCGCGAGATCTCTTTAGAAAATGAATGGTAGATATTTTAGGAAAATATTTCCATCTGTACAATGTTTGGCAAATATAAAAAAATCTAACAAAAACTAAAATAGTGTACACATGTTAAGATAGGTGGATTCTGAATCAGTTGTATTCGTTTTCTTTGAGGATGTGACATAGATTATTATCATTATGATGATGATGACGATTATTATTATTATTATTGTTGTTGTTGTTGTTGTTGATGATGTTGTTGTTGTTGTTATTATTATTATTATTATTATTAAGTCTCTGTCGTAAAATAAATACAATAATTTTTTGTTTCAGAAACAAATTCCCAGATGGTTTAATACTGAAAACTAAATTTAAATGGTTGTATATCTGACTAGTTAATTGATTTTTAATTATAAATATACATATTTAAATACGTACAAACACATAGATATAGACATTAATGTGATATACAACCATTTTAATTATTCATGCTAAAATTAAATATGAAGTTAAATGGATGACAGGTTTTTGTAGGTGTAAACATTTTTATAAGTTACGTACAGTTAGAGCCATTATTATCAGTCCTTAACATTATTTTCTTTACACAGTGAATAGTTTTGTCTTTAAAGTCATATTCACGTAAAACATATCGTCTCTTTTTCCAATCAGTTCAGAAAAAGGGCACAGTGATAGCATGTTGACTGAAATATTTATGACTTGTTGATCTATATTAAGTATTACCTAGTCTCGAACATTTAAAGCTAAATCAGAATAAAAATTAAGAATTAATATCTACTGTCAAAATTTTCAATTCCATCTGTTACGTAAATATAACTGTCTGAAATTTCAGTTGAAAATTCGATTACACTTTTGTGAAAATATGGGTATAAAGATTGAAAAATTTGAGATTGGTCAGTGGTTACGAACGTGCTGCAGAAGAATCGACAACAACAGCTGAAATATGTCTACACCATTTGATTCTAAATCACAGCAACAGCATCATCAACAACAACAACCTCTGTTACTACATTTGTTATATCGACGACAGCTGAAAGTGAAATAAGTCGACATGACATTATACTCAGTTACAGCTGGCAACAGCATTTTCAAGAACAACTTTGACGATGGCAATTACCGCCAAAGAAATACAGTCTACATACACACACAGACCACAAGAAATACCTCAAATCGAGGAACAAGAACAAAAAGAACAACAACAAAAATAAATAAAATAATAGTAAAGTATAAAAATGAAATTATATTCAAGAACAGTTAAATATGAAATATCAGTTTTCCAGTCAAAGGATTGCAGCGAAAAATAAATAAAGAGAATTTGATTATACTGATCAAAGCAAAACTGATACATGGAAACCAGTGCCCAGTTTCAGAATATATCACATTTTGTTTTGAAAATCGAGATATGATTCGACCGGAAACAGGTTTGAGAAATATTGTATCTGGTTCATGCAATACGATCCATTTAATTAAGTGTGTGACTTGTGTTCAAATAGAATTTCAGATTTTTATTGTCATTTTCTCTTTTCACGGATTAAAAACATTTCATCTATAGTCAACCTGCATGAAATATACTTAAAGAGGCGATCTCAGTCGTCACTATACAAGCGTTCTATCAACCAAGAGTTTTCGATCGTTGCAGACCTGCTGTTGCAATACAGCTAATAATGCAGCTCAGAGTCACTTCTCTTTTATTTTTTTTTCATACTTCTCAGCTCTGCATTCTTCTCTCTCTCTCTCTCATCATTTGAAGAACTGCTAAACGCCGAGTTTGAGAGACTTTTTAAAAAAGCTAGGCTAACACCTCTCTGGCTTGAATTGACTACCTCATACAGCCGTCAGCACAACGATTCCTAGTCTCGCTTTCAACACTTAGACGTGACAACAGAGTGCAAACAAATCTTCGGCCTTCTGCGGATCATCTCGCGTTAAATCCCTCGAGCCCATTGTTGGCAATACGACTGCGGCTTTTGAAACGGCGTGAAATATGCCATTATTATGAATATCAGCACTCGCCGCCGTTCTCTTTGATAGCTTTCTTCTGGATACAATACACCTCCTCGGCGCATTTTCGCCACTTGTACCTTTTTCCGCCCCTGTGTTGACTTCATCTTTGAGCAATATCATTTTCATGCTTGAATCTGCTTTTCAGTTCTTCGCTCTTTTTCTCTTGTACTAATCCCGGCTTTTCGTATTTTGTGGACTTTCGCCCACCCTACGCGACCGAAGCACTGCACACCTGGGTTTGCTGATTATCATCCGAGGCCATAAAACAGAAAAGGTGAACTGGATCACACCAACAAACAACAGAGTCTTCTCGATTCTTATTGAATGCACGAATTAAAGCATACTTTAAACATATTTCACATATACCCCACAAGAATGATTTTCAAAGCAACACAAATAACCTGGATGCGTGTGTGTATGTTGTGAAATCCAACAACAAAAACATTAGTATTGTTGTACAAATATATTGTGTTCAATTACCATGTTACTTTTCATAATATGAATTATTTACACAGGATTTTCTTTTACAGTTTTACCTCTTTTTGAGTTTTATAAAGATTTCATCATTTCACATATACTTTTCATCTTTTTAACTTTGTTATTGTCCTCATTTTTTTAACTATATATTTGTATAAATTAATTTATTCTTTGAATTTCAGTTCTCAGATTTTATATCATTTTATGTCAATGCTGTTTCCTCGAATTTGCATAATGCCTAATCCTAATCCTAATTCTTACCTTTATTAATAATATCTCTCTCTCTCTCTCTCTCTCTCTCTCTCTCTCTCTCTCTCTCTCTCTCTCTCTCTCTCTCTCTCTCTCTCTCTCTCTCTCTCTCTCTCTCTCTGTGTGTGTGTGTGTGTGTGTGTGTGTGTGAGTATGGATGTTTACTTATTGATGCAGACAAATGCATAGAGTCATACACAAACGTAGTTGGTTACACAGAACTAGAACATGGAAACTATTTAAAATACTTTAATTTTTATTTTATTTTATCGAATATTTTTTAATTATTTAAAACTTGTTCCCACTGATGACAGTTGATGAATACAGTAACAGTTTAAAAATTAGCCTGTCACTCGTTATTTGTATAATTTCATACTTGCAGCGCACCCTACAACACAGGGCTTGGACAAGGCGATATCCTCCTTGCAGTTCCATTGCCAAAGACAATGAAACTCCGCTGATCTCCATTTTATTGGCTGGAGTCAGTCAAAGTACAAAGTAGACCCGAGGCTTGGCATTCAGCCACTGTTGTGTTCTGTATCACATTTCTTCTGTCATTCAGCGTGTTAGATATCCTATAATGCTTTTGCTTTTACTCGAGTGCTGATGTGGTTTGTATTCTTAGTTTTGTCATTTTTTTCTCGGGTGCCTGATCAATGCGGTGTATCGATAGAAAAATAACAGGTAATAAATGATTGATGGGGTTGTTTGGTTCTCTGAGAAAATCTCTCTGTTAGTGAAAAGCTGTTTATTCTATACTGACAAAGATTTTGTTTAAAAATCACAGATAAAAGCGGTACATTATTCCAGTTTCTATAAATTATATAGTTTGATTTATTTCTTTTGATTGTCTCGTTTCTTTTTATTAATTAACGAGCATTTTAATTTGTTTTTATTTTCATAAAACTTTATTTATTTATCTATTATCTTCGGTTTCAATTTGTTTAGGTATTGATATAAATCATTATTATATAATATATCTACTTTCATAAACTTATTAATAAAGTAATTAACTAGAGAAGAGGTGTTTTAGGTTGTTTTCAGACCGTATCTGCTCAGAATGACTGAGACTTATCAGAATAATAATGATCGTCGTCATGATAGTAATAATAATAATAAAGAAGAAAGAGAACAACAACGATAATGATAAACAAAAATATATACCACCAAATGGGTTCAAACAAAATAAAATATTTTTAAATCGACCAATTTTACATAATGAAAACAAGAAAAAAGTCGAGTTCTTTAATAAAATTTATATTTTAAGAAAGTTGGACATGGTTCAAAGATTACTATGTAATAACAAAATAAAACAGTCTTTACAGCAATCGCAAGCGAATATTATTTCTCTGAGATTGCTTAATTTGCAATATTGTACGTGATCTTTGGAGATTATTTATTTAACTTTCTGCTTTTCTTTGTACATTTCAGATGTCAGTGGAAATGTAACTTAGAACAGTTCAATTTATTTGTTTTAAATAAAATCGTCAACAGATAATGAATTATTATAATTTTAAAAGGAATTTCTGATTTTAAATCCGATGCTTTTTAAAAAAAAAAAAAATAGAAATAAAGAAAATTAGAAACCGCATATATATATATTTATAAACAATTTTGGAAATAAGTTTTACGTTAATTTGAATAACTACATTATGAACATGAATGAAATAAATTATAATGAGAGTAATAACAATATAAACAGTTTAACATACTAAAAAAAAAAAAAAAAAAAAAACCCCCCACAAAAAACCCAACAACGTAAAAACAATTTGATAATAGTTAATAACGTTTATTTAAATATTATTACTGTTCTCGTTGTTATTGTCTGTTAGAAATCCTTTTAGTTTAAGGTCAGGGCGTAATTAAATGATGCAGCGTTGTAGTGTTACATGTTAATATTATCAACATATCTCTTTTATTGAAAAAACGCCCTGTATAATACATAAAAGACATACAAAGAAAGACTGTCACATGCAGAGATAGAGATTTATTATGTTAATCAGTATTTAATAATTTGATAACATAAAAATAATGGAAAGCAAACTCATCAAAATACAACAAAACATCGCGATACACTATTTTTAAACAAATCTTTGTGTTTGGTCCTTATTTTCTTCTTTAAACTACGCCATGCGTGAACAACAGAAATAGAAACTAATTTCCGGCGAACGAAACTTAACAAATTTTAAGAGTTGAAGCAAACAGACTTTTTTTTACAATATGACCCAAGCCTTGAAGGCCTGAATTCATCGACAAACAGCGTGGATTTGAACGCCTGGTGGTCGCACACAACTGCGGGATAAACTGACACATAAAATTAGGATTAGTAACAGCCCCCGCGGTGTTCACACGTGGATATGAACATTCGTGGTAAGGCACATCATCGTTCAAATATTCCTAGTACCATCGTTGCCTAGAAGCCTAGTCACATAAGGACATTTCTGGGTCAGTACTTCCGGCGATTAACGCACCTGTATTGAGATAGACTTTTATTTCATTCTGTTTTGTCGCTTACATTGTCTATCATATTTTAAGTAAAATAATATATATTTATAATGGTACAAATAAAATAGCAGAAGACGTCAAAGGATCACGTTGCTTGTTTGAAAAAGAATGTGTCTAGTTAAAGCCCTCGTTAGATCCTAAATTTTTGACATATGGCACAAAATCCAAAGTAAACATCGCCAATTCAGAGGTTATCAGTCCGATCCAAACTAAGGCATTTCATAATATAAATGCTTGTAGAATAATTGCCTGGTTTTTTCCCGCAAATCCCTGCTAACATCGATACTTGACAAATGAGAACATCTAGACCTATGATTTTCGCGAACATAATCCCGATGTCGCAAGTTTTTACTACGGGATACTTCTATTATGTAGATGACTGGCAAATCAACGAAATTTGATAATTAAGGCTGATTACCGGTATAAAAATATAAGAAAATCCAAACTAGAAAACACAATTAGTGTGATTATTTGGAACAATTTAAATTCTATTCTGAAGCTGTTATATCATTAATTTTGTAAATAATAGTAACAACAACAACAACAACAACAATAATAATAAGAAAGAAAGAACGAAAGAATATGCAAAAACATAATAAATATAATAAGTACATTAAATTAATAATAATAAAGAATTAAGAGAAATAAATTTTATAGCAAATGCTGTATAATTTATAATGTTAAAATACTTTTTAAAATTATTATTTGTCTAGTTAAAATTTAACAATTCGGCGGTGAATAATAATAGGATAAAAAAAAAATGAAAGAAAAGAAAGAAACAGAGAGCATTTATTGAATTGTTGGGAAATTAATATGACTTTAAATTTTTAATCACTAAATGTCTTTTAACATTTTATTCAATGACGATCGCCGACCTCAAAGATTTTGTCTCCATTCAACCTTGATAAAAACCTGAAACTGTTTCAGAGGTGCATAGTAAATAGGAGTGAATAGGTAGAACATTTCCATATTGTTTCTGGGAATAACACTGAAAAACCAACAAGCATTGACCGATACTATTTTAGTATGCACATTTGTACTACTTCTATTTCATTAATATATAAACGAAATTTAATATCATTACTTGACAAATGACTACGATAATATCGCGGTGGTCATATTGTAAATGTATCCTTTTCACTTCAACCACGAAAACCTAATACAGTAAACCTACTAACAGTATGATGTAATACTTGGGGCCAATGGTCACATTGGAGCGAAGTATGGTAATGAATTTTGTTACTATATATAGACATATATATATAAACAATAACCGATTATCAAGAAATTAATTATGATAACACGATTTAAAATATTAATTATTATACCAGACACTGCACAAAATTAATTATGATGACAAATTTGTGTTCTACTGACTACAAACACTTTAAATTGTGTACTTTGATTTGAAACACGACATACAATAAGTGAATGAAGTAAAATAAACAGTTTTTATTGCACTCTTTGTGGTGTACTATTTGACTAGACAGTAACTAACGATGTTAATATCGTCACCACAGGACGAGCTTACACAACTCTGTTTGTTTTTCCAACCACTGAATTAATCTCGCAGGCGCCTCTGTCTCCTCATAATATCTTTCTTTTATTAGTCCTGTGGTATCAGTCTTCAACAATACTACAACGACCGGATTTATAAATCAAATTTTCGTGAATCGGGTAATTCCCCGAAGAGATCCGAACAGCTCAAAACGACGTCATTAGTTCAATTAAGACATTCAGAACGCTTCCAATATTGGCACTTCTCCATGACAGATGCTTCGTAAATGAACGTCTCCCAGCGGGGCCATAAACAGCCGATCATCATTTGTAATCAATGAACGAACTGACTTTGGATCAAGGCAGAGCTTTGTCACAGTTAGTTAATAAATTGTTTAGGTTTTCAGCCAGATTATTACTCCCTTGTAACCTTCTATAACCTTTGCTGCAAAGAACGCGCTAACATATGAAGGATATTACATCTCTGGATGGTTTTTCCAAAGATATTGATTAATTTTATTGTTGTCTTAGTTGCCATGGAGTCATAATTCTCCTGTTTATATGATAGCAAAAAAAAAAAAAAAAAAAAAAAAAAATTCCATTTATATTACTGGTCTTTGTTATTTTGCTTTATATGTTGGATATTTCTCGACATGGAAATTTTCAATTTATGGACACAAGAATAAAATGAACATATTGGCGTTTTTGTGACTTTTCGGATATATAGAACTGTTTAATTTTGTATATTAGAAATTTTGGAAGGTACTAACAGAAAAAAACATAATCCCATTATAATCGTTTGAAGACTGACCAAAGAAACTAAACACATTGCATCCATTTTTCAAAGGGAGTTGTTTTGGAATTCGTATGGGTGGAATCATGTCGGATGACGTTTTTTTAACATTCGTAACGTATCTCTAAAAAATCTTCTTATAAAAATAAATAAATAAAAAAGCATTTATAAAAGTCGAACACTTTTGAATCTTGTATTTATACTTGATTGTATTAACTTGTTTCTATTTCTTCTTCATTTTCCCGCCTTTCTTCACTCTCTTCCTTTTATTATTATTATTATTATTATTATTATTATTATTATTATTATTATTATTATTATTATTATTATATCTTTTCTTTAGTTTCTGGAATTATATTTTAATTTCTTTGTTTCTTTTTTTTTCTTTAGTCTATTTATAATTAACATTTATCTGTTCTTACAACAAATGTTTCTGTTCCTAAAATTTAATATAAATTGAAACGTAAATGTTTAAATGACCTACAATAACTTTGTTGATATTTAGGACACTACAGTTATTAGCGCCATTAGGGAAGATCAAACTTTTCTAAATATCATTCTTGAACTATATTTTTTTTTTTACAAACAAATCCATTAAATAAAACAACTGTAGACAAAAATACTCTTAAAAAACAAGACAACACTTACTTTTCGTAATCATGTTTGCAGTATAACTTCCGGTCGCGTGCAAAGCACGAGCCAGTGAGCGGGTTCTGACATATGACGCATTGTAAACAGTGTTCATGCCAGGAATTCTCCATGACTTTGAGTAAGAACCGATCTTCGATTGGCATCTGACATCCTGAACATACTTCTTTAAGAAGGGTCTGAGTAGGCATTGCGTCTGAAAATGTAACAGAAACTGAAATTTTATTTAAATATTTGATACCATACATACACAGATAACCTCAAAATTAATTTAAGAAATAAATTTTACAGACACAGCTGCAGTATTTATACATTTTCATTGTCGTTGTCGTCGTCATTATTATTATCATCATCAGCATCTCATTATCATAATCTCATCATATTCATTATAATGTCATTTTCATAATAAAGTCAATAGCTGAAAGAGATATAAATGTTTCTGTAACTGATAGAAAATATCTGTTAAAATTAAAGTTATATAAATATAAGATAAAAACAGTGGCTATGATATATTTTTATATTTGTGGAAAATAAACTAACAAATATATTTTCTATTAAAAGAAAATTTTAAGGATAAAATTTACTTAACGGTTTACCATGAGAATGAAAACAATAACATAATATTCTTTTCAGTAATATTCGTATATAAACTAACACACACACACACACACACACACACACACACATCCAAAAACAAGTTCATCTCTTTTTGTGTAAAACTTCTGATTCTTATGTTATTTAAGTAACTATGTGAGCCTGTTTAAATAGTATCATTTAATCAAAATAGTAATATACTAAAATGTTATTAAATAAATACATTTAATGTAACAACAACAACATAATAATAATAATAATAATAATAATAATAATAATAATAAATGTATCTAAAAGAAGACCATCACTGTAAATAAATGTCATCCCTGGTTGTCTATGTCCCACCCCATCGATAAAGCCGTTAAAGCGTAACTAATAATTTTCACGTCGTCAAATACTCAGCATGAGCCGCGGCGGCGTGCATGTCTTCCTTTCACAGTAGCACCAAGCGTGGCCTTGTCTGATTTTATCATTTATTTAATAAGGATACGCGTAAAATGGAACAGAGACACCGTACAGGTAACACAGGTAGAGAGATACAATCGACCGAAAAGTAGGAAAGTCACAAGCAATATTCAAACAAGCAGGGGAGTATTTAAATCGAAAAGAGAAGTTAATTACAACTGCATAAATAATATTACATATATATATATATATGGACGGACGCTTTGATTTCGTCGTTTATTATGTGACATTTTGCTCTTTAGTGACTTTTTAAAAGGCGTATCATTTGTTTTAAAATAATACCTGTTCCAGTTTTGTGATCGTAT